>OY856368.1:15720000-15728776 GCA_963693475.1 Ectropis crepuscularia | reverse complement strand
CCTAACCTAACCTAACCTAACCTAACCTAACCTAACCTAACCTAACCTAACCTAACCTAACCTAACCTAACCTAACCTAACCTAACCTAACCTAACCTAACCTAACCTAACCTAACCTAACCTAACCTAACCTAACCTAACCTAACCTAACCTAACCTAACCTAACCTAACCTAACCTAACCTAACCTAACCTAACCTAACCTAACCTAACCTAACCTAACCTAACCTAACCTAACCTAACCTAACCTAACCTAACCTAACCTAACCTAACCTAACCTAACCTAACCTAACCTAACCTAACCTAACCTAACCTAACCTAACCTAACCTAACCTAACCTAACCTAACCTAACCTAACCTAACCTAACCTAACCTAACCTAACCTAACCTAACCTAACCTAACCTAACCTAACCTAACCTAACCTAACCTAACCTAACCTAACCTAACCTAACCTAACCTAACCTAACCTAACCTAACCTAACCTAACCTAACCTAACCTAACCTAACCTAACCTAACCTAACCTAACCTAACCTAACCTAACCTAACCTAACCTAACCTAACCTAACCTAACCTAACCTAACCTAACCTAACCTAACCTAACCTAACCTAACCTAACCTAACCTAACCTAACCTAACCTAACCTAACCTAACCTAACCTAACCTAACCTAACCTAACCTAACCTAACCTAACCTAACCTAACCTAACCTAACCTAACCTAACCTAACCTAACCTAACCTAACCTAACCTAACCTAACCTAACCTAACCTAACCTAACCTAACCTAACCTAACCTAACCTAACCTAACCTAACCTAACCTAACCTAACCTAACCTAACCTAACCTAACCTAACCTAACCTAACCTAACCTAACCTAACCTAACCTAACCTAACCTAACCTAACCTAACCTAACCTAACCTAACCTAACCTAACCTAACCTAACCTAACCTAACCTAACCTAACCTAACCTAACCTAACCTAACCTAACCTAACCTAACCTAACCTAACCTAACCTAACCTAACCTAACCTAACCTAACCTAACCTAACCTAACCTAACCTAACCTAACCTAACCTAACCTAACCTAACCTAACCTAACCTAACCTAACCTAACCTAACCTAACCTAACCTAACCTAACCTAACCTAACCTAACCTAACCTAACCTAACCTAACCTAACCTAACCTAACCTAACCTAACCTAACCTAACCTAACCTAACCTAACCTAACCTAACCTAACCTAACCTAACCTAACCTAACCTAACCTAACCTAACCTAACCTAACCTAACCTAACCTAACCTAACCTAACCTAACCTAACCTAACCTAACCTAACCTAACCTAACCTAACCTAACCTAACCTAACCTAACCTAACCTAACCTAACCTAACCTAACCTAACCTAACCTAACCTAACCTAACCTAACCTAACCTAACCTAACCTAACCTAACCTAACCTAACCTAACCTAACCTAACCTAACCTAACCTAACCTAACCTAACCTAACCTAACCTAACCTAACCTAACCTAACCTAACCTAACCTAACCTAACCTAACCTAACCTAACCTAACCTAACCTAACCTAACCTAACCTAACCTAACCTAACCTAACCTAACCTAACCTAACCTAACCTAACCTAACCTAACCTAACCTAACCTAACCTAACCTAACCTAACCTAACCTAACCTAACCTAACCTAACCTAACCTAACCTAACCTAACCTAACCTAACCTAACCTAACCTAACCTAACCTAACCTAACCTAACCTAACCTAACCTAACCTAACCTAACCTAACCTAACCTAACCTAACCTAACCTAACCTAACCTAACCTAACCTAACCTAACCTAACCTAACCTAACCTAACCTAACCTAACCTAACCTAACCTAACCTAACCTAACCTAACCTAACCTAACCTAACCTAACCTAACCTAACCTAACCTAACCTAACCTAACCTAACCTAACCTAACCTAACCTAACCTAACCTAACCTAACCTAACCTAACCTAACCTAACCTAACCTAACCTAACCTAACCTAACCTAACCTAACCTAACCTAACCTAACCTAACCTAACCTAACCTAACCTAACCTAACCTAACCTAACCTAACCTAACCTAACCTAACCTAACCTAACCTAACCTAACCTAACCTAACCTAACCTAACCTAACCTAACCTAACCTAACCTAACCTAACCTAACCTAACCTAACCTAACCTAACCTAACCTAACCTAACCTAACCTAACCTAACCTAACCTAACCTAACCTAACCTAACCTAACCTAACCTAACCTAACCTAACCTAACCTAACCTAACCTAACCTAACCTAACCTAACCTAACCTAACCTAACCTAACCTAACCTAACCTAACCTAACCTAACCTAACCTAACCTAACCTAACCTAACCTAACCTAACCTAACCTAACCTAACCTAACCTAACCTAACCTAACCTAACCTAACCTAACCTAACCTAACCTAACCTAACCTAACCTAACCTAACCTAACCTAACCTAACCTAACCTAACCTAACCTAACCTAACCTAACCTAACCTAACCTAACCTAACCTAACCTAACCTAACCTAACCTAACCTAACCTAACCTAACCTAACCTAACCTAACCTAACCTAACCTAACCTAACCTAACCTAACCTAACCTAACCTAACCTAACCTAACCTAACCTAACCTAACCTAACCTAACCTAACCTAACCTAACCTAACCTAACCTAACCTAACCTAACCTAACCTAACCTAACCTAACCTAACCTAACCTAACCTAACCTAACCTAACCTAACCTAACCTAACCTAACCTAACCTAACCTAACCTAACCTAACCTAACCTAACCTAACCTAACCTAACCTAACCTAACCTAACCTAACCTAACCTAACCTAACCTAACCTAACCTAACCTAACCTAACCTAACCTAACCTAACCTAACCTAACCTAACCTAACCTAACCTAACCTAACCTAACCTAACCTAACCTAACCTAACCTAACCTAACCTAACCTAACCTAACCTAACCTAACCTAACCTAACCTAACCTAACCTAACCTAACCTAACCTAACCTAACCTAACCTAACCTAACCTAACCTAACCTAACCTAACCTAACCTAACCTAACCTAACCTAACCTAACCTAACCTAACCTAACCTAACCTAACCTAACCTAACCTAACCTAACCTAACCTAACCTAACCTAACCTAACCTAACCTAACCTAACCTAACCTAACCTAACCTAACCTAACCTAACCTAACCTAACCTAACCTAACCTAACCTAACCTAACCTAACCTAACCTAACCTAACCTAACCTAACCTAACCTAACCTAACCTAACCTAACCTAACCTAACCTAACCTAACCTAACCTAACCTAACCTAACCTAACCTAACCTAACCTAACCTAACCTAACCTAACCTAACCTAACCTAACCTAACCTAACCTAACCTAACCTAACCTAACCTAACCTAACCTAACCTAACCTAACCTAACCTAACCTAACCTAACCTAACCTAACCTAACCTAACCTAACCTAACCTAACCTAACCTAACCTAACCTAACCTAACCTAACCTAACCTAACCTAACCTAACCTAACCTAACCTAACCTAACCTAACCTAACCTAACCTAACCTAACCTAACCTAACCTAACCTAACCTAACCTAACCTAACCTAACCTAACCTAACCTAACCTAACCTAACCTAACCTAACCTAACCTAACCTAACCTAACCTAACCTAACCTAACCTAACCTAACCTAACCTAACCTAACCTAACCTAACCTAACCTAACCTAACCTAACCTAACCTAACCTAACCTAACCTAACCTAACCTAACCTAACCTAACCTAACCTAACCTAACCTAACCTAACCTAACCTAACCTAACCTAACCTAACCTAACCTAACCTAACCTAACCTAACCTAACCTAACCTAACCTAACCTAACCTAACCTAACCTAACCTAACCTAACCTAACCTAACCTAACCTAACCTAACCTAACCTAACCTAACCTAACCTAACCTAACCTAACCTAACCTAACCTAACCTAACCTAACCTAACCTAACCTAACCTAACCTAACCTAACCTAACCTAACCTAACCTAACCTAACCTAACCTAACCTAACCTAACCTAACCTAACCTAACCTAACCTAACCTAACCTAACCTAACCTAACCTAACCTAACCTAACCTAACCTAACCTAACCTAACCTAACCTAACCTAACCTAACCTAACCTAACCTAACCTAACCTAACCTAACCTAACCTAACCTAACCTAACCTAACCTAACCTAACCTAACCTAACCTAACCTAACCTAACCTAACCTAACCTAACCTAACCTAACCTAACCTAACCTAACCTAACCTAACCTAACCTAACCTAACCTAACCTAACCTAACCTAACCTAACCTAACCTAACCTAACCTAACCTAACCTAACCTAACCTAACCTAACCTAACCTAACCTAACCTAACCTAACCTAACCTAACCTAACCTAACCTAACCTAACCTAACCTAACCTAACCTAACCTAACCTAACCTAACCTAACCTAACCTAACCTAACCTAACCTAACCTAACCTAACCTAACCTAACCTAACCTAACCTAACCTAACCTAACCTAACCTAACCTAACCTAACCTAACCAAACCTAACCTAACCAACCTAACCTAACCTAACCTAACCTAACCTAACCTAACCTAACCTAACCTAACCTAACCTAACCTAACCTAACCTAACCTAACCTAACCTAACCTAACCTAACCTAACCTAACCTAACCTAACCTAACCTAACCTAACCTAACCTAACCTAACCTAACCTAACCTAACCTAACCTAACCTAACCTAACCTAACCTAACCTAACCTAACCTAACCTAACCTAACCTAACCTAACCTAACCTAACCTAACCTAACCTAACCTAACCTAACCTAACCTAACCTAACCTAACCTAACCTAACCTAACCTAACCTAACCTAACCTAACCTAACCTAACCTAACCTAACCTAACCTAACCTAACCTAACCTAACCTAACCTAACCTAACCTAACCTAACCTAACCTAACCTAACCTAACCTAACCTAACACAACCTAACCTAACCTAACCTAACCTAACCTAACCTAACCTAACCTAACCTAACCTAACCTAACCTAACCTAACCTAACCTAACCTAACCTAACCTAACCTAACCTAACCTAACCTAACCTAACCTAACCTAACCTAACCTAACCTAACCTAACCTAACCTAACCTAACCTAACCTAACCTAACCTAACCTAACCTAACCTAACCTAACCTAACCTAACCTAACCTAACCTAACCTAACCTAACCTAACCTAACCTAACCTAACCTAACCTAACCTAACCTAACCTAACCTAACCTAACCTAACCTAACCTAACCTAACCTAACCTAACCTAACCTAACCTAACCTAACCTAACCTAACCTAACCTAACCTAACCTAACCTAACCTAACCTAACCTAACCTAACCTAACCTAACCTAACCTAACCTAACCTAACCTAACCTAACCTAACCTAACCTAACCTAACCTAACCTAACCTAACCTAACCTAACCTAACCTAACCTAACCTAACCTAACCTAACCTAACCTAACCTAACCTAACCTAACCTAACCTAACCTAACCTAACCTAACCTAACCTAACCTAACCTAACCTAACCTAACCTAACCTAACCTAACCTAACCTAACCTAACCTAACCTAACCTAACCTAACCTAACCTAACCTAACCTAACCTAACCTAACCTAACCTAACCTAACCTAACCTAACCTAACCTAACCTAACCTAACCTAACCTAACCTAACCTAACCTAACCTAACCTAACCTAACCTAACCTAACCTAACCTAACCTAACCTAACCTAACCTAACCTAACCTAACCTAACCTAACCTAACCTAACCTAACCTAACCTAACCTAACCTAACCTAACCTAACCTAACCTAACCTAACCTAACCTAACCTAACCTAACCTAACCTAACCTAACCTAACCTAACCTAACCTAACCTAACCTAACCTAACCTAACCTAACCTAACCTAACCTAACCTAACCTAACCTAACCTAACCTAACCTAACCTAACCTAACCTAACCTAACCTAACCTAACCTAACCTAACCTAACCTAACCTAACCTAACCTAACCTAACCTAACCTAACCTAACCTAACCTAACCTAACCTAACCTAACCTAACCTAACCTAACCTAACCTAACCTAACCTAACCTAACCTAACCTAACCTAACCTAACCTAACCTAACCTAACCTAACCTAACCTAACCTAACCTAACCTAACCTAACCTAACCTAACCTAACCTAACCTAACCTAACCTAACCTAACCTAACCTAACCTAACCTAACCTAACCTAACCTAACCTAACCTAACCTAACCTAACCTAACCTAACCTAACCTAACCTAACCTAACCTAACCTAACCTAACCTAACCTAACCTAACCTAACCTAACCTAACCTAACCTAACCTAACCTAACCTAACCTAACCTAACCTAACCTAACCTAACCTAACCTAACCTAACCTAACCTAACCTAACCTAACCTAACCTAACCTAACCTAACCTAACCTAACCTAACCTAACCTAACCTAACCTAACCTAACCTAACCTAACCTAACCTAACCTAACCTAACCTAACCTAACCTAACCTAACCTAACCTAACCTAACCTAACCTAACCTAACCTAACCTAACCTAACCTAACCTAACCTAACCTAACCTAACCTAACCTAACCTAACCTAACCTAACCTAACCTAACCTAACCTAACCTAACCTAACCTAACCTAACCTAACCTAACCTAACCTAACCTAACCTAACCTAACCTAACCTAACCTAACCTAACCTAACCTAACCTAACCTAACCTAACCTAACCTAACCTAACCTAACCTAACCTAACCTAACCTAACCTAACCTAACCTAACCTAACCTAACCTAACCTAACCTAACCTAACCTAACCTAACCTAACCTAACCTAACCTAACCTAACCTAACCTAACCTAACCTAACCTAACCTAACCTAACCTAACCTAACCTAACCTAACCTAACCTAACCTAACCTAACCTAACCTAACCTAACCTAACCTAACCTAACCTAACCTAACCTAACCTAACCTAACCTAACCTAACCTAACCTAACCTAACCTAACCTAACCTAACCTAACCTAACCTAACCTAACCTAACCTAACCTAACCTAACCTAACCTAACCTAACCTAACCTAACCTAACCTAACCTAACCTAACCTAACCTAACCTAACCTAACCTAACCTAACCTAACCTAACCTAACCTAACCTAACCTAACCTAACCTAACCTAACCTAACCTAACCTAACCTAACCTAACCTAACCTAACCTAACCTAACCTAACCTAACCTAACCTAACCTAACCTAACCTAACCTAACCTAACCTAACCTAACCTAACCTAACCTAACCTAACCTAACCTAACCTAACCTAACCTAACCTAACCTAACCTAACCTAACCTAACCTAACCTAACCTAACCTAACCTAACCTAACCTAACCTAACCTAACCTAACCTAACCTAACCTAACCTAACCTAACCTAACCTAACCTAACCTAACCTAACCTAACCTAACCTAACCTAACCTAACCTAACCTAACCTAACCTAACCTAACCTAACCTAACCTAACCTAACCTAACCTAACCTAACCTAACCTAACCTAACCTAACCTAACCTAACCTAACCTAACCTAACCTAACCTAACCTAACCTAACCTAACCTAACCTAACCTAACCTAACCTAACCTAACCTAACCTAACCTAACCTAACCTAACCTAACCTAACCTAACCTAACCTAACCTAACCTAACCTAACCTAACCTAACCTAACCTAACCTAACCTAACCTAACCTAACCTAACCTAACCTAACCTAACCTAACCTAACCTAACCTAACCTAACCTAACCTAACCTAACCTAACCTAACCTAACCTAACCTAACCTAACCTAACCTAACCTAACCTAACCTAACCTAACCTAACCTAACCTAACCTAACCTAACCTAACCTAACCTAACCTAACCTAACCTAACCTAACCTAACCTAACCTAACCTAACCTAACCTAACCTAACCTAACCTAACCTAACCTAACCTAACCTAACCTAACCTAACCTAACCTAACCTAACCTAACCTAACCTAACCTAACCTAACCTAACCTAACCTAACCTAACCTAACCTAACCTAACCTAACCTAACCTAACCTAACCTAACCTAACCTAACCTAACCTAACCTAACCTAACCTAACCTAACCTAACCTAACCTAACCTAACCTAACCTAACCTAACCTAACCTAACCTAACCTAACCTAACCTAACCTAACCTAACCTAACCTAACCTAACCTAACCTAACCTAACCTAACCTAACCTAACCTAACCTAACCTAACCTAACCTAACCTAACCTAACCTAACCTAACCTAACCTAACCTAACCTAACCTAACCTAACCTAACCTAACCTAACCTAACCTAACCTAACCTAACCTAACCTAACCTAACCTAACCTAACCTAACCTAACCTAACCTAACCTAACCTAACCTAACCTAACCTAACCTAACCTAACCTAACCTAACCTAACCTAACCTAACCTAACCTAACCTAACCTAACCTAACCTAACCTAACCTAACCTAACCTAACCTAACCTAACCTAACCTAACCTAACCTAACCTAACCTAACCTAACCTAACCTAACCTAACCTAACCTAACCTAACCTAACCTAACCTAACC